>JAJMCK010000073.1:0-11384 GCA_030572965.1 Wickerhamiella kurtzmanii
CACCACCAATATAATATACAAATTTAGAGCTTCTAGTCATAATTACAAGCCGCGAGAAAAGAGAGACCATGGTATAGGTGGACCATGTTTATCAGGGGGCCATGCAAACTCTACGGCGAGGTTGGTCAGGCCCTAAACCGCATGTCTTTCTCGCGCTTTTTTTTAGTGGCGAGCACTTCCAAATCGGGGGAGACAATAAGCGCGTATTGACTACTTACTCCAATATAAAAAGGACGGGATCTCCCTTCACTAATTTAACATCATTCAAACATTCTAACATCAACTATCGAAGCAATATGAACAGCCTTGTTACTGGAGCCAGCAGAGGAATTGGTTGGGCAGTGGCCCAGAAGCTTGCAGCGGCCGGTCATAATGTGACACTAGTTGCAACTAACAGAGACCTTCTCGAAAAGAGACTGAGCGAGTTGCCTACCTCTAAGGGCCAGCGCCATGATATTTGGGTTATCGACCTCAGCAAGCCTGGCGCGGATCTCGTTCCTAAGCGCCCTGTGGACCTGTTTGTCAACGCAGCAGGAATTGCCCCTATGGGTCCATTGGTAAACCTTTCCGAGGAGGCCATCACCGCAGCTATCCAGGTGAATTTCGTCTCTGCGATTCTCTTGACCAGAGCTGTCGCTGACGGCATGATCAAGGAGGGCAGAGGTGGACAGATAATTCATCTCACTTCTGTTCTTGGCATTAAAGGTGTTCCAGGCACGACCGTGTACGGGGCGACGAAAGCAGGTCTCGATGGATTCGTGCGATCCCTTGCTCGGGAACTTGGTCCCAATGGTATTCGTGTGAACAGCGTTGCTCCTGCACTTGTTGACACAGATATGGGCCGCTCTGCTCCCGAAGCTTTCACGGGTGCTAACATTATTCCGGGCTTGATTCCTGTAGAAGCGATAGCCGATTCCGTGGTATTCCTCGTTCACAACAAGAATATTACGGGACAGACTTTGAGCGTCGACAATGGCGCCTCAGTCTGAAATTACTATCGTGTCCTGATCTTATCCAGACACAATCCTTTACAATTACAAGAAAGAAGAGTTCAACCTCATCTACTAAATACATTTACATTTATACTTGCAACTCACATACATCTGAACGCATCTGCTGATGAAGACTTATGACGACCGTGAGTATTAAGGTTAAGATCTATCTGCTTGGCATGGCATTGAAGGGATAGTTTTGAGTGGAAGCGGGGGCTCTCAGATACTTTCAAAAGTAGAAACAATTCGTAAACGGTATATATTTGATCTATTTCAGGGAAAGGACGCTCTCACTGTCAAAAGTATAAACTATATGTGTGAGTATATCTCTTTGGAATCTTTTGCGAAGCGAGCTTTCTGAGATATCGTCAAAAGTGCGGATTTTGCGTGGAAAATGTATCTCTGAGAAATTCAAAGGCGCATCGGGCCTTTGAAGAACCCAGTAAGTCTCTAAACCACTTGTGTTCCCTCTTAGTTGACCGCGCTTAGTGGAACCTTCAGGATGCACACAATAAACATTCATGCTCTGCTTCGCAGCTTCGCAGGAGGTTGCCAAACTCAGAAGATACTAAAGTCCTAAAGCCTGCAAACTGCTCTAGCTTTGAACATTGTCTTTCACACTGTCTATACCTCGATGCCACAGTTCATATGCACGTTTGTATAAGATTTATAAGATTTATAAGACGGGGAAGTGACCCACATGGCTATTGATCAGAGTGATCATCGCCCAGGTGGTGCGTTTGTCCCAAATTAGCTGATGACATGGTCCACCCCAACTACAAAACGCAAGTGCATGCACAAACGAGATGTAACGATAGGTCCAATAGGGAGATAGATTACTGGGAAGTGGATCAGGTGGGGAACTTTCGGATATAAAAGCAAGACCATCACCGTTGAGAACTACAATCACAACCTCCTTCCATTTAAATCACGATGAACTGTCTTGTAACTGGAGCTAGCAGAGGAATTGGCTGGGCGATTGCTCAAACACTTGCAGAGGCAGGTCATAATGTCACACTCGTCGCAACTAACAAAGAGCTTCTCGAACAGAGACGCAATGAGTTGGCCAGCTCTAAAGGGCAGCACCATGACATCTGGGTGCTGGATCTTAGCAATCCTGATGCAAACTTCGTTCCCAGAGGCAGCGTGGACATTTTCGTGAACGCCGCTGGAATCGCTCAAGGGCAAGCCCTCTCGGAGCTTCCACTGAAGGAAATCGATAGAATCATTCAGGTAAACTTCACATCCGCGATTTTACTGACTAAAGCTGTCGTTGAAGCAATGATCAAAGGAGGCAAAGGAGGCCAGATCATTCATATCACTTCTATCGTCGGTATAATTGGAGTACCGGGTGCCAGTGTATACAGTGCGACTAAGGCAGGCCTTGACGGATTCGTGCGTTCACTCGCTCGGGAGATTGGTCCTGAGGGAATTCGCGTCAACTCAGTTGCCCCAGCACTTACTGATACTGATATGGCCAAAGGTGCTCCAAGCAGCCTTTTAGAGCGTAACATTATCCCGGGGATGATACCCGCTGCGTCCATCGCCGATGCTGTGCTCTTCCTTACGCAGAACAAGAACGTCACTGGCCAGACAATCCGGGTAGACAATGGATACGGTGTTTAATGCTACCTTGAGTCTCACTGGCAAATACGGAGTGCGAAAAAACAAAGACGATTTGGGCGTTCTAGAATTAGAATAGTCCATACTCCTAGCACCGACTATTTCTTACTTCGACTGATCTGAGGGAGTAGAATGCATTTTTAGCTCCCTCGCCAGGCCCCTGATACTTAGTTGCTCTTCTCACTAGCGGCTCAAGAGATGCAAATAGCATCATATTCATTGTTACGAGGAGTTCGAGTCATTGATTGGCTGTGGGCCGCAATGGTCATAAAGATCATCATTAAGAGAGCGCATTGTCGCTACTGACTAGGGTTAACTTGAGATTGTCCGTGTGCATATAGTCCTCTTTAAGTTCCAATGTCGACAATCGCCGTGAACCTGCCACAGCGCTTTGTGAATATTATAAAAAAGTGTACAACGCGGTTGAAATCACCTATGTTCATCGTTGCGGCTGGAAAGCCCCTGTGAGTCCATTTGTTAACCTTTTCAAGGGAGCCGTCAACTCGGTTGTTTAGCCGAATCTCGTTTCCGCGATTATTTTGACCAGAACTGACGTTGGCGGTATGATCAAGGAGGGCAGAGGTGGACAGATACTACATCTCACTTCTGTTATTGGATTTAAAGATGTTCCAGGCACAAGTGTACAGGGTGGTGAAAGCAGTCTCGATGGATTCGTTGCTCGGGAACTCGGCCCCAACAACATTCGTGTGAATAGTGTTGCACCCGCTCTTGTCGACACAGGGATGGGCCGCTCTGCTCCCGATGGTCCCACAGGTGCCAACATCATCCCGGGCCTGATTTCTGTAGAAGCAATTGCGGACTCGGTGGGATTCCCCAACCAAACTAAGAATATTACGGGACAGAATTTGAGCGTCGATAATGGCGCCTCGGTCTAACTATCTTTCTTTTCTGATTTACGTTGAGGTAATCCTTTACTGTTGCATTTGATATAGTTCAACACTCAATCTCTTTGACACGGTTAGACATTCACTCAACTTACAACTTCCGCGCTCATTGGATCTACGAGGGCGAGTTTGATGATGAGCAATGACCACGACCGTAAATGAGTATGAGGCTCTACTTGCTTGGCTTGGTATTAGGAATTAATACTGAATTACAACAAACTGTGGGATAATGAGTGAGGCCGATATCCTAATGTAAACGATTTCTTTCAAAGACGGACTTTTATGGATTAATCGCCTTAAAAACACTAACTAAGTCTCTAAACCGTAAGCCATCCATCCCTATATTTACAACGCCAGGAGATTCTGGCTGTTCTAACCAATCACACCCACTTCTGCTCCGCGTGCTGCGCCGAAGCTACAATCATCCATATAGAAACAGAATCTTTGAAGCATACGTTTGCAACGGCATTGGAATCGCCTCCGGCCAGAATAGATAGCCTCGAACAAAATGTATGGACTTTCATGCAATAGTTTATAGATACGTATAATTTGTAAGATTTGTAAGATTTGTAACGGACCCACACACGGTAGTAAACCTAGTGATCAGAGCGATCATCGCTCGGGTGGTGCGTTTGTTACATTTCAGCTCATAATGGCGGTTTCAAGCGAGAACATACCTAGGGGTAAGCTGAGGAGAAATGCGGGCGTCAGCAATACACTCGTGCCCTCTTAGGTGCCAAGAACCTGACCCTAATACTGTTATGCACTCAGCCGCTTATGTCACATCGCAGAGTGTGCCTCTCTATATACAGAGACTTATCCTCTGAGTTATGGGTCAAGTGGACCCTCAAGTATAAATTGAGGCGCTTGTCGCCAAACTTTCTCATCATCACCGTCATAACCTTCATCAACTGAACATCAATGCATTGCCTTGTAACTGGAGCTAGCAGAGGAATAGGCTGGGCCGTTGCTCAAAAGTTCGCAGATGAGGGCCACGATGTAACGCTTGTCGCAACTAACAGAGAGCTTCTCGAACAGAGACGCAATCAGTTGTCCGCCTCTAAAGGACAGCATCATGATATTTGGGTGCTAGATTTTAGCAAGCCGGACGCGGACTTCGTACCGAGAGGCAAAGTGGATATCTTCGTGAACGCTGCCGCGCTTGGCCCAGGGCACACGCTTGTGGGGATGCCGCCGAAGGACGTAAACAATGTTGTTCAAGTCAACTTTACGTCCGCTATTCTCCTAACTAGGGCTGTTGTCGAATCAATGATTAAAGAAGGCAAGGGGGGTAACATCATCCACATCACATCTCTCCTAGGCATTGTTGGCATGCCGAACACCAGCGTATACAGCGCTACTAAGGCAGGTCTTGACGGATTCGTGCGTTCGCTTGCTCGAGAGCTCGGCCCTGAAGGGATTCGTGTCAATACTATCGCCCCGGCGGTAACTGATACAGATATGGCCGTGGGAGCTCCAGACGCCCTCTTAGAGCGCAACATCATTCCTGGAAAGATACCCACAGCGTCCATTGCCGACGCTGTGCTGTTTCTCACGAAGAACAAGAACATCACGGGCCAGACGCTTCGGGTGGACAATGGATACGGTGTTTGATGTTTCCCAAAGCCTCAATGGGAACTCTGCGGCCGGACGAAATGTGTTTTTGTCTTCTAAAGTTTGAACAACTCGTTCTTCGATTGCCAGCTTTTTAAAAGTTTCATTGACCTGAGGTAGTTGCTCACATGTTTTTAGTTCTCTCAAATAGAATTCCGCACTCTATCTACTCTGATTACAGCCACTCAAGCAATACAAAAGAGATAGGGACTTTACGACAATTAGATGCCACGAAATTGAGTGACGGTCGCTTAATTTGGTCAGATCGACACCCTGAAAGGAGCCTGCTAGATATCGCTGTTGACTCGTTGAACCTTAAGTTCATAGTGCACGCCTATACATGGTGTGAGGTTGTCACTGACCACTCAATTAGGCTATGCCCGCTCGACTGCAGCCAACTGATGTCAAGGCCAGAGAGACTCCTATAGTGATCTTTCGTTCCAATGGCTAGACTCATTACCTGGCTTCATAGTGCATTAGAGCACCAAAGTCAACGTTGACACCCACGTTACTGGAACGAGCGTACAACTTGACTGCGTGATTGCACGAAAGGTTGCAAGAATAGGCCATAACATATCAACTGTTGCGAAGGGTGAAGATTTCCATTAGGAAACCCGCGAAAGAGCTCCTTACGTCCGAGAGGCGGCACCACTAAATTTCGAAAATTGATTCCAGCAACTTTGATGTAGATCTGTTCCAAACCGATAGTATTTCTCAAGAAGTTCACTTGACGACGGTCTCGGAGCGGCAAATCAAGAGCGGTACTCAGGTAAGCTTTAAGTCCCCGCGCCGAGCTTTCCGAAAAAACTGCTGCGCGAGCTGGCTACCGTTCAGGGACAACGTCGTGGTGTTTGGGTTGTCGACTGTGGCAAGTCTAGTGCGGATCTCATACCACGGCAGCCAATGGACGCGTTCGTTAACATGGCAGAAGTCGCACCTGTCGGCCCATTGGTCAACCTTTCCGAGACGGTCGTCGTCCAGGCTAGATTTTGTTTCCGCGATCTTCTTAACTAGAAATGCCGCTGACGGTATTCTCAAGGGAGGGAGAGGTGGATAAATAATTCGTCTTACTTCTGTTCTTGGAATCAATTGTGTTCCAGGACCGATCACGTACGGGGTGATGAAGCGGGTTTCGATGGATTCGTGGGACACCTCGCTTGAGAACCCGGTTCCCATGCATTCGTGTGAACAGAGTTTCCCCCTGCCCTTGTCGACACAAACATGGGCCGGTACTCAATCCACTAACAGCTTTCCGCGCTCATTGACTCCATAAGGTCGCGTTCAATGATGAGCAACGACCACGGCTGCCAGTGGATAGTAATCTCCATTTCCTTGGCATGGTATTGGGGATGTTAAATTCAATTACAGCGGACTCCAAAATAGTGAGAGAAGCAGCCATATAAACGTATAGTTTTTCTTTCAAAAACGGATCTGCATCGATTGAGGGCCATCACAATACGAATTAGTTTATGAACCCTAAGTCGTCCTTCTCCATTGACCACGACTGCCGATTATGCAGGTTCTCACAGGAAACGCACACTTTCTGCCCCTCATGCTGCGCCGTAGGCTAATTCTTCTTACAGTAACAGGATCCTTGGAGCATACCACCGCAATGGCATCGAAATTGCCTTCACCGAATTAGACCGCTTCGAACGGAATGTATCTACTTTCATGCAATGGTTCGTAGATGCGTACAATTGGTAAGATTTATAAAATTTGTAAATGACCCACCCCCTATTGAACCTCATGATCAGAGCGATCATCGCCCGGGCGGTGCGTTTGTCTCATTTCAGCTCAGGAAGGTCTCGAGTAAGAGAAGGAAAGGGCAGATACAGGGGGTGGATTACAAAAAAAGCGGGTTTCAGCAATATATCTGTGCGTTCTGAGGTTGCCTAAAACCTGACCCTAGTATTGTTATCCGCTTTTCAACTGATGTCATGTCACAGGATGTGCCTCTCTGCACGTAGACCGTTACTCTGGGCGTGGACCATGTTAACCGTCAAGTATAAATTGAGGCATGTTGTCGCCTCAATATTCGATTATCATCGTCATAACCTTCATCAACTGAACATCAATGAATTGTCTTGTAACCGGAGCTAGCAGAGGAATAGGCTGGGCCGTAGCTCAAAAGCTTGCAGATGAAGGCCACAATGTAACGCTTGTCGCAACTAACGAAGCTTCTCGAACAGAGACGCAATCAGTTGTCCGCCTCTAAAGGACAGCATCATGATATTTGGGTGCTAGATTTTAGCAAGCCGGACTCGGACTTCGTTCCGAGAGGCAAAGTGGACATCTTCGTGAACGCCGCCGCAGTTGGCCCAGCGCATACGCTTGTAGAGATGCCTCCAAATGTCGCAAGCAATGTTGTCCAAGTCAATTTCACGTCCGCTATTTTCCTGACCAGGGCTGTTGTCGAATCAATGATCAAAGAAGGCAAGGGTGGTAATATTATTCACATTACATCTCTCGTCGGCATTATTGGCATGGCGAACACCAGCGTATACAGCGCTACTAAGGCAGGTCTTGACGGATTCGTGCGTTCGCTTGCTCGAGAGCTCGGCCCTGAAGGGATTCGTGTCAATACTATCGCCCCGGCGGTAACTGATACAGATATGGCCAAAGAAGCTCCAGACGCCGTTCTAGAGCGCAACATCATTCCTGGAAAGATACCCACTGCGTCTATTGCCGACGCCGTGCTATTTCTCACGAAGAATAAGAACATCACGGGCCAGACACTCCGGGTGGACAATGGGCACAGTGTTTAATGTTTTACAAAGTCTTATTGGGCACTCTGTGCTGGGAACTAGACGTGTGTTTTTGTACTCTAGAGTTGATGCGGCTCATTCTTCAAGCGCCAACCTCCTTCGAACTCTGATTAGCCTGAGGTAGTTAGGCACATACTTGTAGTTCTATCAGATACTTTGCTGCTCTATGCTTATTATCCGCGATAGCCACTTGAACAGCGCGAAATGAACACGGGGATTCGGGTATGATTAGATATTAGACATCGCGTACTAATTGACTGTCGCTCAATTGGGTGAGAGTGTGGATGAAGGGAGCGCGTTGGATGCCGCCGTTGGCTGGATGAACTTTGAAACTCTCATGTGCACCTGTAGGTGCTTAGAGGTGCAATGAATGTGTGCGGCTCATCCCCACCTCCCTCTCTCTTTCCTCATTGCCTGGCTTCGTAGAGCAGTTTAGCACTGAGATTAAAACTGAATGCCTCGTGGCTGGAACCCCAGAGAAGTTGAGTGGTCATGGCACAAGACCCGCAAAAACAGGTCATATATGACACCTGTAGCGAAGGAGGAAGAGCTTCCTCATATAAGGTGCAAAAAGTTATCTACGTCCAGGGGCGGCACCACCACATTTAAAAAGTTGATTCCAGTAAGTTTGATGTAGATCAGGTCCAGACCAACAATATTGCTCGGAAATTTCGTCTGACGGCCGTGTTCGCGCGAATCAAGAGCGTCGTCATTCAGCCACAATTTAGGACCACTATTCTTACCAGAGCTATTGCTGGCCACACGATCAGGGAGGGCACAAAATTCCGAATTATCTTATTAGCATCATTAGGTATTGTCAAGAGTAGGAGGCGCGAGTGTACACAATAGACCCACTACGGTTTTGACGATTTCGTGAAGCGGCTCGCTCGCAAGCTTCTTCCTAGCTGCATTCCACTTAATAGCCTTTTTCCGAGGCTAGTCGACACAAACATGGTCAGTGCCGTGGTAACCCTTATTGAAGACGAAAAGTGCACGAGCCGACGCTTTGGGTGGAGAATAGCTAAACCAGTGAGAATCCGTGCTTTACTGAGGCACTGACTTTAGCACGAATATTTCGAGCGTGCTGCACATCAGTCTACGATTTCAAGCTAAAGCCGTGCAGTGACCCGCGAATCATATGAGCACGTGGAGCTCTCTGTTGAATGATAGCAGAGGTGTGAAGCACTTTAGCAAATAGTGCCAAAAGTAGCATACCTACGCTATCATGATCTCGGAACCGAGGACACGGTTGAGGAGAATAATAATATCTACATTATAAGCCAGTGCTCTCACTTTTCCAGAGTCTATATATTTAGAAACTAATCTCACTGGCGATTGTCCCATATAAGCAGGAATTGCCCCGCGCCAGCTCTAACCAGCATCTTTTCAGGTAATGTTGTTGAAGCTCACCTTTTGCGCCAGCTATTTTACTAACATTTGTCAGTTGGCCTTGGGTAAGGTGAGCTTTTTGGTCATATTGGTCAGATGCGATCATCGCTCAGAGAGCCATGTGATGATGTCCCAAATAGCTTGTGATGGTTGTGTTTAACACTGACAACAATCTGCCTCGGGTCTGGATAGGTAAGGGTAGTAGCATGCGAGCGGGGTTGTGTCCTTCCCCTGGATGCGGATTACATATAGAATTAACAAGCGCTGTGGTTGGTGATACCCTCGGTAGGCGTGCGCATGTCACCTTGGCCATTGGGTGGTGGGTGGGGTGTGTATGGTACAGCTTGGCACCATTCCAGTTTTCGACTGGAAAAGAAATGATTTAGATCTCGAGTAGTCTTAAAATGCTAAGCTGCTACCCGTTCTGGTTTGCTTTGCATTGTGCTCATATCGGTGACGATGCGGCTCACATGACTTAATTGAGCCGTTTATGGATGTGTTTGGTTTCATCAGTACGTACTGTACATACGAGGTCTACGAGATGAGTCCAAGAGTATTCTTACTCTTGAAATGCTCTTTGGTAGATATTTGCCAAAAATATATCGTGGATTCCGACTCGTCTGCAATCTTGAAACTCCTTAAGATTTTCGAGGTTAGGGGTCAAGCGGAAAAACGTTAGGGGTACCCCCATCCAAGGCATAGCGGTGAAGACCAATTAACATTTTAGGGCTACTCTCTTGCTCTTTTTCTCAATCGCCGCGGCCCGAAGGGCTGGGTACACTACAGGGTTTTAGACAGCGTGATCCTCTGCGGTCACAACCAGGCCAAGATCGCGCAGACGAGTGAAGTTGTGAGCTTCTAGACTTTGTTCTGATCTAATTTATCACATATCTCATGAAAATAGTTAGTACTGGAGCTACTATAGGTAATCTACAGGCAATTACTCTGAAGCTCGCCGAAACACCATCAACATCACCCTTGCCCGACAGCCGAGGAAAGTTTTGAGTAAATATACATCTAGTTTGTCACTCAGGATGATTTTACAGTCACAATCATAGTTATTCGGGCGCGATAGGTTAAATGATCACGGTGGTCATTCCATCTTCAATACTGACCTTTGCAAATACAGTACATGAGTGTCGAGTGTGCTTCGAAGGCTGTAGTCGATTGCTTTGTACGTCGGCTTGTACGTTGCCTGGGCCCATTTGATCCCGTACTAGCATCTTTGCCCGCGTACACCGACAGAGTCCGTCCATTTTTCGACGAGTTAGGCTAATCTATCATAGCTTGTTCTCTGTTAATTGAGCCGAGCATGGGCAGAGCCCTACTCTTAAGACATTAAGAACATATAATCAGCCAGACATCGTTGTTAGACTGGGGTAGTCGTCTAAACTGAAGGGTTAACTTTATTTTTTAGATCTTGTCCGCCGCTGAGTATGACTACCCTGATTTATTATTGCTTTTCATGTTAAACTCGTGTGGGTTTTTAACCAAGTGAATAGATAGGGCGGAAATACCACTCGAGCAAAGACCATGCGACAAACTTAATTGACTTAACAGGCCTGCTCATGAGACAACCGATAAGATTAGACAATAACTCGGCACGTAGACATTTCATACAAATCGAGACCTAAAATGTGATCACAGAATTCTAAAATCTTGCACTTGCTACATCTTTAGGCAAGGGCGGAGAGTATAACTTCTCACTGGTATGTATTGGTAATGCGATATCAAACAATATGATTGCAGACGCTACACGTGCGTCTCTCCTTTCTTGGCAAGACCCAACGGGACCGTGAGTACAAGGGGTATGTGGGCCGTTTTGATGGCCAACTTGCAGAGCAATATCGCTAGACTGTGCGAAGGAAGGGGCACACTTTGCTTGAACACTAGAAGCAAAAGAGAGTAGTTGGCGTCATAAAGCTCCCAAGCTATATATCTAGAAAGTCCAGGGTCTCTCTTCCAGAGCAATAAACTCAGGATGCAAACCCTCTGCGAGATTGGTATATGTGGGCCGTTTCGGTCATCAGTCAGGGGATTTGATGCAAACCTGAAAGGCGGCTGCGCCTCCTCCCATTGGCTCAATTACATATTCT
>JAJMCK010000074.1:0-11265 GCA_030572965.1 Wickerhamiella kurtzmanii
TTATGCGTTTGAAAGTCTACACAATGTTTATGCGTTTGAAAGTCTACACAATGTTTACGCGTGCGAAGAATATGGCGATGAATTATAGGCTTTAAGTCTTCCTTGATAGCATTTATATACTGTAGAGGTGCAGTTCGTGGTCATTTTCTGTCGCGTGGTCCATGTTCGCGATGTTTTAGCACTAGCTAGCACACCTGGTGACTGAGCCGATCTAAGTCAACCTGAGCCAAACTGAGCCAGACTGAGCCGAACTGAACACATATATCATCACGTGAAAACATTAGAGAAAGCACGAGTATTACACGTGATATATGCATAGTTTTGGCCCAAAATGGCGATTTCGTAAGAACCCTAAACCGTGCTAACTAGGTGTGAAGACTGTATATTTTTTGTGCTACGAACTTCCTCTCTATCTAACCATCTGACTATGACTAGCTTCAACATTAAATAAGACATTGTAACGGCCAACAACCTTTTTTTGTTGACGACAAGCGTGGAACGCAAAAGCCACTGTCAAATTGTGCATCTTCTGTGGTTTGATCTCATGGTTTCAAGGTCCGGTAGGGCCAGACGCGGTTCTAAAACCGCGTCTGTCCCCTCCAGCCACGCGCTTGTTCTCCGCCCCTCGACAATGAGTCGATCAACGGTATTGGTGACCTGCACCAACACTTCTGATGGCGAATGCGGGCCGTTCGTCGCCGGCGTTGCGTTGTTCTCAGGGTCGTCATAGTCCCACGACATAACAGGTAGGCGTGCGGACCACGTGTCGACCAATCGGTCTGAGTGGTGCACACTTCCCATATTATACTGGCCATTATGTGGCCCATAAACAAGCTTTACCATCGCTTCGATCTTGGCCTTCACATACGATTGTGTATCGTCGCGTTGGCTATGAGCCCTCTCGGCTTCGAAGCGTGCCTCGACGGCGCGCACTGGATCGACAGTGCCCGTACTACTAACGCTGCTCTCAATTGATGTCCTCACGGCCTCTGTATACTGCATTGACATATCATATGCAATTTGGCGAGCGTGGCGGGCGTGTTGGGAGGTTCCACCGGCAAACCACATTCTGACGAAATCATTAAGAGTTGCTTCGCACAATCCGGCCATTGACCCCTTTGTGCGTTGGAACAACGACTCCAGCAAGAATTCAGTGGCCTTATTTTTTGGGGCTGCTGAGGTCACGCCGTCTCTGGGGACGCCGTCCTCGTTACATATCCTGCTTCCAAGTAGGCTGGCTGTCCACCCTCTGAAAGGGGCGAGCAGCACATGTAGATGGATCATGTAAGAGACTCGTTTGTCGATGAACGTCTGAAAGTGGGTAGCGTTAATTGCGGTCGGATGCCAGATGGCTGCAGTTGCCAAAAGGTTGACGATCGATTCTGCACTGAAAAATGTGATACACTCGCCTTGCCGGTAAGGGTACCGCACTGTTTTCAGGGCCACATGGGAGTACACTGAGGTCAGATTCACTCGCGTGTTTCGAAGCTTTGTGTCGATTATCGCATCCAGTTCTTCAGCATTCAAGCGCTGGCCACTTCGACGAGTCTGCTGCTGTCCTACACTGGAATCAGCTTCGTGGTCGGGCTCGCTTTCGGTAACAACACGGTCGTCCTCTGCTGTGGGGGTGCTTTCACTGGAGTAGAGTGAAGGTACAGCCGGCGAAGATCGACGACTACGACGGGTTGGCCTAGTCTGGCGTGTGTCTACTTCTCTAGCGATCCCAGATCGAACACTGAGGTATAGGTAGGCAGGGTCACGACCCAACAAAGCCGCACTAAATTTTGACCTTCGATGCTTCACCTCGGAAGCAGACTCTGAACTAAACGGAGATGTCCGAAATTCTGTATTAGCGTCAGCCAATAAGTATTTGAGCAAGTCATAATCCGAATTTATAACTTGACGAGATGCACAGTAGATAGAGCGCTCAGAGCGGTTAAGCTTAATTGTTTGGCGAGGTAGGCCACTTTGATTAGTGGTAAGGGCGGGCGTGTCAGTAGTGCCAAAAAATTGAATATCTGGCGTACATTTAAACTGGACAAGACCAGTTGAACCCACCTGGATCAGCTGATTGTAGCAGAGAATCTCAAAGATGCCCATTGCAATTATCCAAAGAGTTTCGATATCGATGTGTTGTAAAAGACTGCGATCCTTAAACGATCGATAGCCCATATCAACTTCGTTATGACGCCACTGTAAAAAGTGGTCGAAAATACGACCACCTGGATTGGATTGAAGCTTTTTGAGTAGAAGACATAGTGCATGCGAGACTTGGGCCCTGATGACACCAACTTTGTAGAAATCATGCTCGCGGGACCTTGGTTGAATTGTAGACCAAATGGCAGAGTGCCATGAAATATCCTGAAGACCTGAAACGTCTACCCCTGAACCTAACACCCAAGAATTGATTTTTGCGAAAAGAATGGCACCTCCACGAGCAGACTTGAACGCCCATTTAATTAGATGGCCATAGCTGTAGGCAGACGTGAACTGTACTATATCAGAATCAGTGAACGGCTCATAAACTCTACCGAGAGTCGGTTCCTCTAACGCCTCCTCATTCCCAATTGGGACTGTGACTGTGACTGTTTCATCACCATGGGCCGTTGACGCACGAACATCATCCCTCGCGCCAATGGCAGCAGGGCTGCCGCCTGCTTGGAGATTGGTACTGACAGATGCGCTCGCGGGGCTGTTGCGAGTAGGGCTGATGTAGGGATCCTCACCAAAGACGTCTTCGGCATCGTCAGGTTCGCCGCCGCCATCGTAGTCGAGACCGTAGTCATACGAGAGGGCCCCGGCTCGTGTCAGGTCAATGTCAACGGCATGAGCTGTAGTACGATCGTCCACATACATAGCGGCATCCGCCTCTATGTCTGAGCCCAACTCCGATGATGAGGAAACTGAGGTAGCCTCGCTATCTGTCTCGGATGATCTGTCGCGCTCATCATCAACGGCATGAGTTGTAGTACGATCGTCCACATATATAGCGGCATCCGCCGCTATGTCTGAGCCCAACTCCGATGATGAGGACACTGAGGTAGCCTCGCTATCTGTTTCGGATGATCTGTCGCGTTCATCATGATCAAGGAAAAACTTTTTCAAACGCGTCTCGTCCATGCGTATGGTGTAACTGCAATGGTTCCCCAATATAATTATTTTTACGCGCACTGTTTCGTCGTCGACTCTAATCGCATAACTCAGTGCGTCCAAGAACTGGTCGACCATAGCCCTCGGTGCACATCGAGCACATTTAGTTGGGGGTGACTTGGATGGAATGTCTCCGAACTTTCTTGCTCGCCTAATTTCCCTTGGCGTGTAATACTTGTGTTTGTATTCGAACGCTCTTGCTCGCTTTTTTGCATTTCGTACGAGCTCATATGGGTCGTACTTGCTAAAGCTTCCAACCTCGTCACTCAGATGGACATTTAAAGTGACGGAACCCTTACGATAACTTAACGTTTGACGGAGAGAACTAGAAGGTTCATCACCAGCAGAACTCCGGAGTAGAGGCGCGAGCAAATCCATGTGATATTCCGTAAATGTAAACGTGAGCATGTCAAGATACATACCAGCTCATTTTATACGATTGCTGGACTGTAACAAGATGTATGCACACGGTAAAATAACAGGCACCCTAGCCCACTCGGTTGGACCCACCATCCCATTAGGATCACACCCGGCAGCTGCCAAAAGGGACTCCCAGCCATTACAAAAGGTGGCTGAGCTTTTTAGGGTAGGCAAGCTGGGCGATCGATAGGACCAACGTTAATTTCGGTCGACTGAGACTTTAAGTGACGCTTGAATTTAGTTTTTGCAGAAATGTTTGCTCTAGAAGGCCATTAGTGAGCTTCGAAGCCATACAGTTGATCACAGTGGTGAGGCGAATGACTCTTACATGCATCGTTCGAATCGAGCCGAGTTACTGTCCCACGCTCCATTATTTGATGCCAATGAAGGGCTCGTCGCCTTGAAGATTAAGAAATACTTTAGCACGAAATTTTATTTTTATTTCTTATTAATTTAATTAAATGACAATATAATTTTTACTTTTATTTATTTTTATTTGTTCTAAATATTAATAAGATAGGTAAGAAAATAAATTAACATACATGTAGGTTAATCATTATCGCGTCCGGGGTACCTGGGAAAATCCTTTCGCAACGAGTCGCGCTTTGTATCTGATGGTTTGACGGTCATTGTCCGTTTTCCGCGCAACGACCCACCGGCAACCCACTTCCTTTTTAACAATAAGATCGATAAAAAAGATTTAATTTAAATCACTTCTACATAGATGGGTGTCAGAAGGGAACCCAGGGAATTCTTGAAATTAATGAGCTGAGCCTAAATCAGGCCAAATATCAAGATGTTCAACAAAGCAGTGATAGTGTCCCCAGGGGCCACATATATACCGCGATTAGCAACAATGAATTGACTGCTGTCGAAAGAAATCGGCCCTTGGATTGCAGAAGAGCCTGAGAATTGTGCTGGTGATAAGGGTCTATCGACTGTTGCAGAATGAGTCTTTGCGAACACTGTGCCCTCTGGAAACTCGACCGTTTGAGCACTACTTGTCCCAGAATTATCGGGTCTCACAGATGAAGACTGCAGCGATGCTTTCTGTGTTACAGCAGGCGAAGCAAAATTGCTCAGACCAGCCAGTTTAGACTGGGATTCAATTTCCGGAATCAATGTGGTATATATGGAACCTGACGTCGGCGTGACTACGCCGATATCGGTCACGGTGCCTGTGGAAACACCTGAGCCTGAGGCGTAGGTCGCAATTCCAGTTGGCTTAAACGTCGTCGGCACACTTTCTAGGGCCACAGCTGTGGATATAGGGCCCGAAGTAGGTGTGATGATGACGGACTCAGAAGTCGGCGTGACTACACCAACCTCAACCACGTTGGCTGTGAGAGTACTTGAGCCTGAAGTGTAAGTCCTGAGCCCACTGGACGTAAAAGTCGTTGCTAATCTGCCTGGGATTGTAGTGGTAAAGACGAAGCCTGACTCCGGAGTGGTTGTCAAAGTATCAGAGCCCGGAGGGTAACTCAGCAGCCCAGTCGATGTAAATGTAGCCGGCGAATTTCCTTCTGGGGCCGTAGTGGGCAATAGAAAGTCTGACGCAGGAGTGAGGATGGAACCCGAAGCCTGCTCAGAGATAGAATCCGAATTGAGTGAGACTATGAAACCCGAAGTCGGCTTGAAGATGGAACTCGAGATCGGCGTGACGATGAAGCCTGTAGTCGGTGTGCCTACGTCCGTCGCACTGGCTGAGAAATTATTTGAGCCTGAAGGATGTTTCGTCAATTGAGCCGACTTAGACGTTTTTGATACGCTTCCTGCAACCCCAGTCGTGGAGATGAGTCCTGAAGTCGGCTCAAAGTCTGAGGTCGGCGTGGTCGCGAACGTAGCAGAGCCTGGGGGGTAACTCACCAGCCCAGTCGTTGTAAACGTAGCCGTTCCACTTCCTTCTGTGACCGTAGAAGCGGTTGCTGAAGTCGGCTCGACAACTTCAACCTCAGTTACGGTAGCCGTAAAAGTCTCTGACCCAGAAGTATAAGTAGTCAGCTCAGTCGAAGTCAAAGTTGTCGGAGCGCTACCTGGAATAGTCTTAGTGGTCAAGAAGCCGGCAGGAGCCGTAGTTACAATATTCACCTCGGTAACAGGTGCAACCTTGGTGTCATTGCCGCTCACTATTGTTGTCAAACCGGTAGAGGTGAAGGTAGTCGGTGAGCTACCAGTTATCGTAGTCGTAGTGAGAATACCAGAGTTACTCGTCGTTACCACCTCAACAACTGTTATGGGTACTGTTTCATTTTTAGAAATGCCTGTCACTGTCGTAAAGCCTGTTGACGTGAATGTGGTCAAGCTCTTAGCTGTTGAGGTAGACGTAGTAAGGATTCCTGTCAATGTGGGCGAGTATACAATAAGTAAGTCGTCCTCAGCTGTAGTGGTGATACTATTCGACGTGTATGTTGTCACTCCACTTGAGATAGATGTACTGGTAAAGTAGCCATCATACCCCACAGTAGTTGTCTCCGTGAGAACTGGAGGTTCTCCAAACTGCCAAACATTGTCGAACTGGGAATTTGCTACATCAGTGCCATCTGGAAGAGTGACAAGAATGTTCGACTCTCCGTTCTGCTCCTTGTTGTAATACATTGTGCGCATTGGATAGTACTTTCCAGCCTCAAGGTAATAACTTGCTTTATTGGTCGAAGTTCCCCAATATTTTGAGGCTACTACCTTGTTGTTAGCGACAATATCATGAATGTTGCCTCTGCACGTTTGCCCTTTGGCTAGTCCCAATTGAATGGATTGTCCATCATCAATATTGGTCATAGTGAACTGATAGAATCCAGTCATTGGCGCTTGGTAATAGCCAAGAAGCTCAACTCCAAAGCACCATGGAATAAGCGCGAAATTGTAGATTCGGTCCGGATTGTGCGCGGTCGCACCATTTACGTGGAAATGTGTATTGGTGATATTTCTGGTGGAGCCAATGTAGTGAGATTGTGGTGGCAACGTGATGTCTGAGGCCGTCGGTACATCAGTACCAGCAGGCCACGTATAGAAGTTGCTGGTGAATCCGTTGCCGACTATATACCCAAAGTCACATGCCACAGGAAAGAATTGCGCATTCTGCGCTAGAGCTTGTGCTAAAAACACCAAAATTGCTAGGAAGATCATCTCAGCCTTGAATTGTATCGAAGAAAGGTTTACCCTGGCTATTTATCATTCCATGTTTGAGATATGAGAGCCTCTTTAACAACTTTGTTAATGATGATGACCGATGTAGATTTTTTCTCAATTTGGACCACAACCTCAGGAACTCAGGGTCAGGTTATGCAGCTTTCACGGGATATGCAAGCTTTGAGGTCTCCGATTGGACAGACGGACTATTGGACTCCCTGAATAGGAAAGATCTTGAATCTTATTTTGGACCGGGAGTGAAAACTAGTATCAAGTTTGGGGACAATCGCGGCCCCCTTTTGATCGGTTGCCCTTTCTTGCTATGACGTGTTATAATTCTTGATGAGCCATGATTGTACTTCCTCCCTCCCTAAATATTTCTCAAGGGTACAAAGCCGACCACAAGTATCGAGATTGAGGAGGACGTACCATCAAAGTGGGCTAAATTTCGGCCTCTCTATTTTCCCTCTACTTCACAGCATAAATTAGAATGCAATCTGGCCAACAGTATCTGATTTGGTAAATGTACAGCTATCTCTTTCGGGTACTTATGATCTGTTCAAACAGTGCCGATCTTATTTCCTCTTTTGTGTAAAAAGTCTTTGGCGAATTCATAATTGCAATCCCGCATTTTGCATACTAAGCATACGATGATAGACTCTTTTCGCTAATGTTCGGACAATTATGGACGGCTGGATATCAGAAGCAGAGTGAGATTGAACTTTCTTCTGGCTTTTACTTAGGTGAGGCCCTTTTTCTGCTCAACGTATGCTTTTGGAGGTCCGCAATGTCAAGAGTGCACGCCAGATTTTAGCTCGAGCGTAGACGGTCTGGATATTCCGGGAAGTATGAAGAGATCAGTATATTGGGTCGCCATTTACAGAATGCTTCCTCGCCGCTGTCATCTTCTACTACCTAAATTACTTGAGCATTAAGCAGGTGGTTGCAAGTCAAGGTGGCACAAAATTATGTGGTTTGTCACTATACATGCGCTTGAGCTATAATCTACGAGAAGCCTCATTAATTCCTGTTTTTCTTTTGTGCATGCCAGCTATCGCATATCTCTCGCCTTTTGATGCTAGCTACGCAAATCTTCCGATCGGCGACTTAGCTTGCTTTTTCCGTGCTGTACCCTTACCTGCTATCATTAGTCATCACCCCGCTGAAGCATTTGGGTCTCATTTTGTCATTCGATCTTAATGAATACACACTAGTCATTATTCTTAGCTAGATTTCAAGAAGCCTGCTTGCTTTTGAAGCCTATAACGTTTTTATATTTAATCTAAGGCTCGCATCTGTCAGCCCACTTATCTCTCTTTCCAGGTAATGTGCTTTTTGTAATCCCAAACTTCGTGCAAGATCGGATCTGATGCCGTTCTTGACATAACTGTATGGAATCATTGAAGGAATAGCTGCTGGTGTGAACGGCCTTCAAGGAGGTTGTAAACTCGTGAGGCTCCGTGTTGGATATTAGTCAGCCAGATCGTTGGAAAGAGGAAAGTCTACACAAAGATAGCTAACGATCAGAATTCTAAAAGAAATGATTTGACTTCGCCTCATATATTTGCGGGTTATACAGTGACACACGAGGCAGGTAGCTTCCCCTTGGTCCGCACTCAGGAGCTTTCAATCCTTGATAACTGTCTTGATGTCCGGGCCATCCCGTATTGCTGACTGTATTCCTCACTTCAGCATGTGTTGGCGTGAATGTGGGTAAGGTTACTCTGACAGCATGCATGATCCGAACAGACAAGGGTTTGAAAACATAAATGGACCACGAGTTTCCTGATACGTGCCGAGTGCTTGGGCTCGCGAGAGCTCATGCCTTGTTCCGCTCCTTGTTTCCTGATCGCAATTTTAGAAAATCCAAATCGTTTCATTTAGATTTGTTCTCCCTGAATAGATTGTCCTGTTTTGCTCATGATTCTGTGGGAGCCTTTTTGAATCATGAAAGTTATGTGCTAAAGGCTCGCATCAAATATCAAGTCTTGGCTTTGATGGATTCCTAAATTAAAGCTTAATAGGAATATAGCGAGAGTGAATCCTTCCCAAACAACTCATGTTCCCCTCAGAAGTTCAGAAACGTTTGGCAAGATCCTGCGGAATTGATCTGAGATTTTGCATTAAAAGCGGCTGTCCACCCTTTGTGTAGACTTTCAAACGCATAATCAGCGGCTCTTGCGCCTCTGAAACTGATTCTGGCATCAGGGCCAACAAATTGATTAACGCCTTAATTTTGATGCTGAATGAGTTCCTCATCCTACCAATACCAAATGCTTGACACACGTCATAAGCTGATATCGCTTCATTACGAAAACTTTGCAAGCAATAATAATGAGGCAACACAGCAAAGCTGAGCTTCTTGTTTCTGCAAAAAGCAATATTGTTGGGCTTGTGACTATCATTTGTTCAAAAGTCCACAATGTCTCATTTTCTTTTATCCGCGATTCAAGCTTGGATCAAAAAAATGTTAAGAATATAAAAACTGAAGGGCATAAAAATTTAAGGGTCTAATTAAGGGAACAGTGTGAGCGTAATCGCTACAAACAACTGAATTGAAGAATTGGAATAGCTGGTAGCCGCCTCGTTGGCGACAGCTGAGCATTGCCCACAGACTGAGATACAATGCTGGAAGCGCTGATGCGCGTAGAAGCATCGTATGGCCCATCTGCATGTCACTCTTCGTTCCGCGTTCAATGACACCATGAGGAGCTGGCCGATACGGCCATTCAAGCTTGGATCAAAAAATGTTAAGAATATAAAAACTGAAGGATATGAAAACTAAAGGCTCTAATTAAAGGAACAGTGTGAGCATAATCGCTACAAGCAACTGGATAGAAGAGTTGAAATAGCTGGTCACCGCTTGGTTGGCGAGAACGGGAGCATTTTCCACAGACTGGGACACAATGCTGGAGGCGCTCGCCTGCGCAAGCGGTGGTTCAACATCTGAAGCACTAGCAATGCCGGAAGCGCTCGCCTGCGCAAGCGGTGGTGCAACATTTATAGCACTAGCAATGCTGGAGGCGCTCGTCTGCGCAAGCGGTGGTACAACATCTGTAGCACTAGTACCAGCTAGAGCCAGTGATTGTGGCACTGGCTCTGCACTCAGCGTCGTAAATGAAGTTTGCACAGGGGACGAGCCAGAACATAGCACGGTCTTTGTTAGAGTCACAACCAAGTTGCCCGTCGTATAAGTTGTCGTGATGATACTTGTAGTGGCAGCAGGCGAGCTTGTCGTCGAAAGAGGTGTATCTTTCACACTTCTGTATGGCGCGTTTCCACTCTTAGTTGAATTTGAGAAGTACCCAGCTGCTAAAGTTGAGCTAGTAGCCACAACAACAACCTCTGTGAAGGGTTCAGTGTAAGTCCGAGATCCAGAGGTGTACGAAGTCAATCCGGTGATTGTGTAAGTAGTGGGAGCAGATCCGATGGAAGTTACGGTCGGTAATGGTGTGGCAGTTTGAACCACCACAACTTCTGTCAATGGCTTGGCATACGTTTGACCTCCCGAGGTGAACGGTGTTAAAACAGTCGTCGTATAGACAGTAGGAACGGAACCTGTGGACGTAACGGTCGGCAATGGTGAGGACGTAACAACGACCACGGCTTCAGTGAAAGGGTCGGTATAAGTCTCAGATCCAGAAGTGTACGTAGTCAATCCAGTCGTCGTATATGTCGCCGGGGTAGCACCAACGCTTGTCACTGTCGATGGAGCAATCACCACCACAGCTTCAGTGACGGGAGAAGTGTATGTCTCGGATCCAGAAATAAATGTGGTCAAGCCAGTCGTCGTATATGTTGTGGGTGTCGGACCAACACTTGTCATAGTAGATGGCGTATTCACAACAACAGCTACAGTGAACGTCTCGGTATACGTTTCGGATCCAGATGTAAATGTAGTCACTCCAGTGGTTGTGTAGGTCGTGGGAGTTGGCCCAACACTTGTTATAGTGGACGGCGTAACCACCACCACAGCTTCGGTGAGTGGCCTGGTGTAGGTCTCAGATCCAGAAGTGTAAGTCGTCAATCCAGTCGTCGTGTATGTCGTCGGGGTAGCACCAACGCTTATCACTGTAGATGGTGCAACTACCACCACCACAGCTTCAGTGACGGGAGAAGTGTGTGTCTCGGACCCAGAAGTGAATGTAGTCAATCCAGTCGTCGTATATGTTGTGGGTGTAGGGCCAATACTTGTCACAGTAGATGGCGTATTGACAACAACAGCTTCGGTGAATGGCTTAGTATACGTTTCGGATCCAGATGTAAATGTAGTCAATCCAGTGGTTGTGTAGGTCGTGGGAACTGGCCCAACACTTGTTACAGTGGACGGCGTAACCACCACCACAGCTTCGGTGAATGGCCTGGTGTAGGTTTCGGATCCAGATGTGTACGTAGTCAATCCAGTCGTCGTGTATGTCGTCGGGGAAGCTCCAACGCTTATTACTGTAGACGGCGCAACCACCACCACAGCTTCAGTGACGGGAGAAGTGTATGTCTCGGATCCAGAAATAAATGTGGTCAAGCCAGTCGTCGTATATGTTGTGGGTGTAGGGCCAACACTTGTCACAG
>JAJMCK010000075.1:0-11040 GCA_030572965.1 Wickerhamiella kurtzmanii
ACAATCCAGAGTTGCCGTTTGCTGAGCCAGAAGGCGAGCCGGACTGGGTGGCTGAGTTACCTGAACCTGAAGTCAATCCAGAGTTACCGTTACCAGAGTTCGAAGCAGAGCCGGACTGGGAAGCAGAGTTGCCTGAGCCTGAAGTCAATCCAGAGTTACCGTTACCGGAGCCAGAAGGCGAGTCGGACTGGGCGGCTGAGTTGCCAGAGCCAGATGCGAGTCCCGAGTTGCCAGAGCTAGAGCCAGAAGGCGAGCCAGACTGGCTGGCAGAGTTGCCAGAACCTGATGACAATCCAGAGTTACCGTTACCGGAGCCAGAAGGCGAGCCGGACTGGGTGCCTGAATTGCCTGAACCTGAAGTCAATCCAGAGTTGCTGTTACTGGAGCCCGAGGGCGGGCTGGACTGGGGGGCAGAGTTTCCAGAGTTACCGTTACTGGAGCCAGAAGGCGAGCCAGACTGGGCGGCGGAGCGACCTGAAGCAGATGACAGTCCAGAGTCACCGTTAGCTGAGCCAGAAGGCGAGCCGGAATGGCCGCTAGAGCTTCCATTACCGGAGCTTGACGGTGAACCGGACTGGGAGGCAGAGCTTCCAGAACCTGAAGTCAATTGAGAGTTGCCGGAGTCGGAGCCAGAAGGCGAGCCAGACTGGGTGACTGAGTTGCCTGGATCTGAGGTCAGTCCAGAGTTACCGTGATTAGAGCCCGAAGGCGAGCCGGACTGGGTGGCAGAGTTGCCTGAACCTGAAGTCAACCCCGAGTTACCGTTACCGGAGCCAGAAGGCAAGTCGGACTGGGCGGCGGAGTTGCCAGAGCCAGATGCAAGTCCGGAGTTGCCGTTACCGGAGCCAGAAGGCGAGCCGGACTGGGCGGCTGAGTTGCCAGAGCCAGATGCGAGTCCGGACTTGCCGCTACCAGAGCTCGAAGGCGATCCGGACTGAGCGGCTGAGTTGCCAGAGCCTGAAGTCAATCCTGAATTACCGCTAGCGGAACCCGGATGTGAGCCAGACTGGGCAGCCGAGTTTCCATTGAAAGGTAAGCCGGACTGAGCGGCTGAGTTTTCATTACTGGAGCTTGAAGGCGAGCCGCTGCTTGAGCCTGAGGGCGAGCTGGACCGAGAAGCAGAGTTTCCAGCACCTGAGCTCGAAGACGAGCCGGATGGACCAGCAGATGCTCCGCTGCCGGAGCCTGCAGGTGAGCCAGAGCCATCAGCAGAGCTCGAGATGCTTCCAGCTTTGGATGTAGCATCAGACTCACTATTGCTGGGGCTAGACTGTTGCTCCGAGGTCAAAATAGAGCTTTGGCGAGTTGATGTTTGAGTTGACACAGGTAAACTAGAGGGGCTCGCACTCACTTGGCTGCTACTAGTGCTTGCCGTCGAAGACACCTTGTTGGTGCTATAAATGCTAGAAGGCTCTTTTGACGAGGACGCGACGACACTTGAGCGAGTCGATGGTATCAATGAAGTCGACGTTAGACGAGAGGTGGTTCGCACACACTGGTCGCTCGGTAGAGAGGTTGACGGAACCTTGCACACCTGGGGTAGTAGAAGGTCAATTGTGTCCAGAAGGCCAATAAGCTGGTTCCGGATCTTGTTGGAAGCTGTGGAGACTACAAGTGAACCGTCAACTGCTATGCCAGCTAGAGCTGCAATCATCCTTTCTGGGAGCTCGAGCTCACTTAAAATGCTGGTTGTTTTCGTGCAAAGATCAATGTTATTACCTGGTGGGATGTTGTTGAGAACTTTCAATATCCCGAGAGCAACTCCATTCGAGGATGTGAGTAGACCATTGAGCGCAGCTGTGACCTGCACGGCCTCGGCACAACCGAAGGGTATCTTGAGAGCTATTTGTACCACTTTCGTTGCAGCACTTAGAAGCTCTTTGGAGTCAGCCTCCATGCTGCCACCGTTTCCGCCTGCTGACCACGGCCCTGTAATGCCCTTTCGAGCGATGTCGGCAGTGACGCGGTTGAGATCATCTGCAGCCTTGTTGGCGATTGTTTTGTAGTCGCGAGCCGCAGATGAGAAACTCATAACCTGCGATTGAACCGAAAGGAAGTTGAGGCATGAAATTGTCTTACGGCCTTTAAGGTAATCGCTTTTGAGTGCATCTACTTGTGCATTAGCGCTAGGAGGTGTGCCCAGTAGTAAGTTGAGGTAGATTTCAAAGTTCTCAAGCTCGACGTTCACCAGATTACCGACGACAGGTATGACTTTAACAATGTTGTTCACAATAGACTCGACTGGTTTCAAAATTATGCCAAGGAAGGGCTGCAAACCGCTGATGTCGATACCAACTGATTCAACTGCGTTTATCAATTGGAGTAAGGCAATCATCAAATTGTTAACTGTGTTTATCAATGACTCGGCTAGTCCTGCACCTACTAATAATTCAGCTGGTGTGAGACAGCGCCACGGGATTTCCGCGAGTATTGCGACGATCCTACCGACCTCTGTTAGGAGATCAGCAGCGAGAGATATGACGTCTTTGAGAAGTGGGTTACCCAACAGTGATACGAGGCCTCCAGACGTGAGACCGAGGGCGGATGTAGCCAAACTGCTCACATCTGAGATGACCACGTCCAAGCTCGACAGCAATCCGCCGACCTGTCTAGACAGCTCAATCACGAGACCATCGTAATCATTATTTCCACATTTGGAGCAATCAAAGGCTGTGGTTGCGGGCACCGCTCGTGCCGCAACAAGTTCGACATCTTGTGCCCAAGCCACATTGAGTATGAATGCGAGCGGCAACAAGTAGTGAAGCCACGATATACGCATGATACAGAATATGGACCAAAAGCTGATGAGCTTTTTTTTACCTGAGGCTCTCGATATATATTTATACTGTATATTTGTCGCCGTGCAACGAGATTTTTTTCTTGCGCCTTTGCTTTAGTCCTTTTTCAGCCCCTATACAGTCCTGAGTTTTGGTGACCGGTAACCATGTATGCAATGCACGAGAACAGATCAGGACTGGAAATCCGCCGAGAAATAGCGAGCCCCTGCAAATGTAAGGGGACGTGCACATGAAATGGAATACTCGGCCCTTGACCTTGAGCCCTCTTCATGTATGCGGGACGGCTATGACCCTTGCCCTTCCCTCCCCCTAGTAACGGGACGCACGAGCCCGCAGTGTTGAAAGAACCTGTGCCTGTGCAGCCACATGCATGAAAAAAAGCGTGCATATAAGTTTCTTGCACCTGAGAGGAACCTTTCTCTAGATTCTTCTTGATCTTTTCAGATCTTCTTCAAGATGTACGCGACCAGTTTCGAAGTGCGTCACCCATCTGAGTTTGGGAATCGCCCCTGTAGTTAATCTCCAGGGTATTGTACATGCGTGCCTGCCACCGCTTCTTTTGTTGAAGTGAGGATTACAGTCAGCACTACTACCAAGTCAGGTGACCTCTAGGAACCTCTAGGATGGCCCTGACCTCAATACGGTTATCAAGGAGTAAAAGCTCCTGAGTGTAGATCAAGGGGAAGCTATCTACCTCCTGTATTGAATACCCCGCAACTATATAAGGCCATGCCTTTCATCTTATTCTAAATCCAATCGTTTATTCCTTTTGTGCTTAGAACTTCCTCTCTATCCAACCATCTGGCTATGACTAACTTCAACATCTTTTAAAGCTTAGTCAATTCACGGTGAATTGGTGTAGTTCCTCCCGTCCATACTTGCGTTGCCTGCATCTCTGATTTACAATACATCGGTCGATCTGAAACTTGAATTTTACTTCGCATTGCAGTTTCACTCATTTAACCTAAGGCTTAAGACTTGTATGTTAAGAGTCCACTGCAACATGGCTCACAATTCTAGCTCCTGGATCGATGACCCTGAGTGCCATGAGTTCGTTCATAAATAGCTGCGCGTTTGCCCCATATTACACATGGGTCAATGGCGACGCGACTCAATTCGCGTATTTAAGTAAGTCATATGACATGTGTTGACGTGCGCAGATCGACGAGGGAACCTATCCCAAATGACCACCCACTATCCATACATGTAAATGTGATAATGGCTGCTAGGAATGAATTCTTTATACCCTTGTACGTTTTGATTTTATCATCTATTGGTCGGGCGCTGCTAAGTATATGTGATACTCCGCTTCACGATATTTCCCCGGCTGATCTAACGGCACCGTTAGACGTTGCAATAAGAAAAGTAAGCTTCTAGGCAAATGAGGGTCACTCTATGCGACTCCGGTAAAATTTACAGTTGAGCAACTTTTCGAAAGTCGAGTTTCCTTGCTTGCCAGCCGCAGACAATAAGTGGTCGGGGGACTTGCCCGCCTTCCGTTTGTTCGGAGCAGAACTTCGTTGTTATGTAGATCATTAGCTCATCGCGTGCAGCTGGGCATTAAGCTTCTTTAGCTACTTAGGAATTTGTGCAATGACAGTGCATGAATGGTATTTGCGGACCGCTGGGTCTTCAATGTTAAGGCGCCAGAAAAGAAACCAGCCCGAGTTCTAGCAATCTTAAAGAGAGGTACGGCAGTTAGATATGTCACAACTGTCGTCCCTGATGCATTGTTTTTCGGAGCTGAATCTAGCAAGATCCATGTAGCCTAGGCCATATTAAGATAGAGTCAATTCACGGACCATCAAGTTTGTCGCGAACTCTCCAGTCGGGCAAAAGATAACGTCAAAGTCTGAGATCAACGCCATTGAACAAGGCTGGGCTAATTGAAATCTCAGACTGCCAAGACAAAGTTTATCTCATACATTTACAAGACCAGCTAGTGCCGTGAAGTTCTTCTCAGGACCACTAAACTCTGCGTGGCTGAGGGATCCCGGCTCAATTTACCCGGAAGGGTCGCGTAAGCTGATCAGGCAGGCATATGAAATCCGGGCAATGCCTTTGCCAAACTTTATTTAGGGTGAGCATTTTAAACCGCGTTATTTGATAACGCGATGAATTTGTGTTGATCCAGGCACGAACTAAGGGAAGATTGTTTAGCATTTCTATCACCAATATAGTCGAATCTGTGAATAGAAGAAAGACGGCGAGCGGCCAATTTACTGCCATAAAGGCCACATGCCAAGCCCGGCCTCGGCTACATGAATGCTCGACAGGAACAAACCCCTGCCCTTTGTCGAGCCTGCTGCGCACGGCACCTCGCATTAAGTCATCAACTCATCTTCCGAGAAATGTTAATGCCTCAAATCACGACCGCTCAATGACAGTTTAACATGGGGGATACTGCAGTCTCACGGCGACGTCATCGAGGAACATAGCCTTACCTTGAACTTGGCACTCAATTGGCCATTCTTGCCATTATTACATCTCTGACTTCTGGGCCTCAGCTATCGGCTACTACTCAGCCTATCATTGGAGATAGGCTTAGTAACTGTGTAAACTTGCATAGAGCTTTCCTCGGGAAGGATCACCGATGCATGCCTAAGTGGAAACACAAAAACAGCGCGGACCGGTTTTAGTAGCACTGGCGCACCACGTGGCAACGGACTACTACTAGTATCCGGAGCTCTAGACCTTACGGGGGCATGGTCCCTATCTGTTTCTATGACTTCTTATAAGAGTTTCCTAGCTACCGCATTCCAATCCAGGTACCACAGCGACCTAGAACTGAACGCAAGGGTATGCCCGACACACCATGTCCTTTCCTCGAAACGCTGTAATTAAGGGTTTGGGCATTGATGGTCTCTGCTCACAGTGTGCCTTTGACAGCTCTTCGGGCACCTTTCCCCTTACAGGCAATTCCCGCTAATCATAGCGCTGAATCATCAAGGTAACTTGGATGATGTCATTTTCATGTGGTTATTAGTAGTTTGACATGCAACGGACTCGACGATTATGGGTGTAGGCTAATGTAACTCTATAATGGTCCACGATGGTAGCCGCTTACCCGGGTGTTTTGGCACCTCAATTCAGCCGAAATCTGAGTAAACCGCCTTTACAGTGCTTCTTTTCTTAGATTGTTTCGACAAGTAATACTCGCGCTTTTCTTTTTGTTTTATCGCCGCGTATGTGATAGCTAATTTAAACCGTCGCCGACCGATCTAATTTCGTGCCTTGAGGCGCGGCGGTAAAATACCGTTTTATTCAAGGGTAATCCCCGCCCCTTTCATGACAAGGCTAACAGGGGCTTGATTTTCCAAAAAAAGCTGTCGAATCGAGGCCTTGGCACTAGTACGTAGTTGATCGCAAAGAATTAGCATTAACTTTCTAATAGCTTAGAGGAATAGGCAGATCCCTGCCAAAAGAAGATTTCCGGCTTTACGGGCTGCAACATTTGCCATTGAGTTCGCTTGACCAGAGTTTCCAGGCGGCCCTCCACTAGAAGTGTCGGGTGAAGAGGAAGGTGAAAGCATTGAGTTGACGTCACTCCAATACCACGCACTCGTTGCCTTATACGTGGATTGAACAGTGGCCACCGGCGGGATCTCCTTCCCACCTGATTTACTAGTCGCTGCAAGATCATCGCTGCTACCTGCCGTAAACTGAGTGCTCTCCTCTAGACTTGTAGACCTAACGTCCTTTGAAGACGTTGCTGAGACATCGACTGAAGTGTCGGCACTCGTCTTAGAGGAGGCATCAGGACTGACATTACTGCCTGGACTAGGTAAAGAACCAGAGAGCACTTGGGAAGTGGAGGTTGTGAAAGACGATGCTTGCAAGGTTCCAGACGCCTGTGTCTTGATCGTACTGGTTTGCTCGTGATCTGAAAGAGTCTGAGATATAGCTTCCATCGACGTCTTGGCAGTATTGGTTGTGGACGCCGCACCTTGATCGCTCGATTCGGAGCGAGGCTTCGTATCGGTTGCAGAGTGACTGAACGAAGTGCTGCTGGACATCGTTGATAGACTCGAGCCTGTAGTTTCAGACCTAGACATGTCTGACCTTGTTAAGACACTGGACCCAGAGCTGGGTGAGCTTGAGGGGCTATTAATACTACTCATCACACTCTCGTCTGAGGTGGAACTCTCCCTAGAGGTGGTCTTGATACCGCTCGCTATTGATGAGCTCAGTCCTGTGCCAAAAGTACTAGATACTCCCGAGCTTATTGTAGTGTCGGATCCAGTATCGGACGAGGTCGTGGGTCCGATGGTAGTTGTTGACTCGCTCATTTCTGAGAAGGTCGTACTGCTACCAAGGGTGGTGAAAATTGGGCTACTGCTGTTGGTAAACCTTAGTCTGGATGTTTGAGACGTGCGCTCGCGTGACCGTGAGGCACCCGCTGTGGATATGTCTGTGGGCATGTTAGAGTTGGTAGAGGCTGTTTCACCAGTGCTGTGATCGGTGTTATCGCTTGACAGTGTTCCAGAGGTAGATATAGTAGCTGTCGTTCCTTTCTCAGTTTCCGAGCCACTCACGGTTCCTCCATTGGAGATGGTTTTGGGACGACTAGTGAAACTGCTCTTAGGACCCGTCCTGGAGTTATCACTCGATTTTCTGCTTGTTTCAGTAGCGGAGTCACTCTTGACAGACTTCAGGTCTGTGCTCGAGTGATTGTGCGTGCTACTACCGCCAGCACGGGTCAAACTTGTGCTTGAGCTGATGCGAGTGTTATCAGTCGCTCCAGTCCCCGTGCTGACCACTGGGCTGCTCACCGGCTTGGGCCTCTTACTGCTCCGCACGAGAGAACTTGTGCGAGAATAACTGCCGTCAATAGATCCAGTACTGTAAATGCTCTCAGAGTTCTTACTGGTGATACTAATGCGAGCACTACTCCTTCCCGCGCTCGCAGTGGCTTCGGAACCCGTTCTGCTTAGAACGCTGGAGCCGGTCTTCGAGCCGCTGGCACTACCAATATTCGAACCAGTCTCAAGCTTAGTGCTTGCTCCTGAATTCTTGTCCGTGTTAGCCTGTGAAGACTCTGTCCTCGTGCCCGGAGAGGTACTAATGCGGCCACTATTACTGGGTCTGATGGATAAGGTGTCCGTTGCAGAGATAGACCTGGAACCACTATCACTCTTGGAACTGCTCGTGGGGCCTGCCTTGGATTCCTTATCGCCACTCTCAGTGTGACCAGAACTTGAAGAACGCGACAAACTGTTAACGGCCTTGCTAGAACCAGTCTGAGTGCCTCTCCTTGACCTGGACCTAGATTCACCACCGCTACCGCTGATGGAAAGACTCTCAGTCATACTACTAGTTGCACTGAGGGAGCCCGTTCTAATACTAGCACTGGATCTAGAAATGTCGCGGGAGACCGATCGGAAATCACTGTTGCTGCCACTAATCGAAGCAGTTTTGGAGTTAGGGTCCGAGCTGCTACTGTAGGGACCGGTGTTACTGCGATAAGTGGAAACCTTTGAGCTGCCATCTGAGTGAGGTTTCGAGATTGAGCTTTTGCCAGCACTGTTGACGCTAAGAGTGCTCGAGCTGCCTTTCGTGCCACTCGATAAACTCTTGGGTCCGCTCTTCGAACAGCTACTGTCACCACTCATGGAGCTATTGGCCATTGTGCTGGTGTAAGCCTTAGACTCGGTATTGGTTCCACTATGGGCGCCGCTTATTGAGCTAGAAGTGGATTTGCTCATTGTGTGAACCGAAGTGCTCGAGCTATTCTTGGATTCCGTCCTTGAAATGGATTCGAGGCCGCTGCTAGCTCTAGAGATTAAGCTTTGACCAGCAGTGCTCTCGCTAAGAATGTTCGAGCTGCCTTTCGTGCCACTCGATAAACTCTTAGATCCGCTCTTCGACCAAGTGCTGTCACCACTCATGGAGTTACTGGCCATTGTGCTGGTGTAAGCCTTAGACTCAGTATTGGTTCCGCTATGGGAGCCACTTATTGAGCTAGAAGTTGGTTTGCTCACAGAGTGAGCCGAAGTACTCGAGCTGTTATTGGATTCCGTCCTCGAGGTTGAGCCGAGGCCGCCACTGCTAGCTTTCGAGATTGAGCTTTGACCGACGCTGCTCTCGCTAATAGTTCTCGAGCTATTATTGGATACCGTCCTAGAGGTTGAGCCGAGTTCGCTGCTAACTTTCGAAGTAGAGCTTTGTCCAATACTGTTGCCGTTGAGAATACTCGAGCTGCCTTTAGTACCACTTGATAAACTCTTAGATCTGCTCTTCGACCAGCTGCTATCACCACTCATGGAGCTGTTGACCATTGTGCTGGCGTGAGCCTTGGACTCAGTATTGGTTCCACTGTGGGCGCCGCTTATTGAGCTAGAAGTGGGTTTGCTCACAGTGTGAGGCGAAGTACTCGAGCTATTGTTGGATACTGTCCTAGAGGTTGAGCCGAGGTCGCTGCTAACTTTCGAGATTGAGCTTCGGCCGACACTGTTGCCGCTAGGAATACTCGAGCTGCCTTTCGTGTCACTTGATAAACTCTTAGACCCGCTCTTCGACCAGCTGCTATCGCCACTCACGGAGCTATTGGTCATTGTGCTGGTGTAAGCCTTAGACTCAGTCTTGGTTCCACTATGGGCGCCGCTTATTGAGCTAGAAGTGGATTTGCTCACAGTGTCAGCCGAAGTGCTCGAGCTAATCTTGGATTCCGTCCTAGAAATGGATTCGGGGCCGCTGCTAGCTCTAGAGATTGAGCTTTGACCAACACTACTCTCGCTAAGAATGCTCGAGCTGCCTTTCGTTCCACTCGATAAACTCTTGGGTCCGCTCTTCGACCAGCTACTGTCACCACTCATGGAGCTATTGGCCATTGTGCTGGTGTGAGCGTTAGACTCGGTATTGGTTCCACTATGGGCGCCGTTTATTGAGCTAGAAGTGTGTTTGCTCACAGTGTGAACCGAAGCGCTCGAGCTATTCTTGGATTCCGTCCTAGAAATGGATTTGAGGCCGCTGCTAGCTCTAGAGACTGAGCTTTGGCCAACACTGCTCTCGCTAAGAATGCTCGAGCTGCCTTTCGTGCCACTTGATAAACTCTTAGGTCCGCTCTTCGACCAGCTGCTGTCACCACTCACTGAACTATTGGCCGTTGTGCTGGTGTAAGCCTTAGACTCGGTATTGGTTCCACTATGGCCGCCGCTTATTGAGCTAAAAGTGGATTTGCTCACAGAGTGAGCCGAAGTGCTAGAGCTATTATTGGATTCTGTCCTCAAGGTTGAACCAAGGCTGCCACTGCTAGCTTTCGAGATTGAGCTTTGACCGACACTGCTCTCGCTAAGAGTTCTCGAGCTATTATCGGATCCCGTTCTGGATGTTGAACCAAGGCCGCTGCTGGCTTTCGAGATTGAGCTTTGGCCAACACTGTTGTCACTAAGAATGCTCGAGCTGCCTTTAGTACCACTTGATAAACTCTTAGATCTGCTCTTCGACCAGCTGCTGTCACCACTCATGGAGTTATTGGCCATTGTGCTGGCGTGAGCCTTAGACTCAGTATTGGTTCCACTGTGGGCGCCGCTTATTGAGCTAGAAGTGGATTTGCTCACAGTGTGAGCCGGAGTGCTCGAGTTATTCTTGGATTCCGTCTTAGAGATTGAACCGAGGCCGCTGCTAGCTCTAGAGATTGAGCTTTGACCAACACTGTTGACGCTAAGAGTGCTCGGGCCATTGTTGGATCCCGTCCTCGAGGTTGAACCAAGGCCACCATTGCTAGCTTTCGAAAATGAGCTTTGACCAACACTGTTAATGCTAAGAGTGCTCGAGCCATTGTTGGATCCCGTCCTAGAGGTTGAGCCAAGGCCGCTGCTAGCTCTTGAGGTTGAGCTCTGGCCAACACTGCTCTCGCTAAGAATGCTCGAACTGCCTTTCGTAACACTTGATAAACTCTTAGACCCGCTCTTCGACCCGCTGCTATCGCCACTCACGGAGCTATTGGCCATTGTGCTGGTGTGAGCCTTAGACTCGGTATTGGTTCCACTATGGGGGCCGCTTTTAGAAGTGAATCTGCTCACAGTGTCGGTAGAAGTGCTGGAGATGTTATTAGATTGCGCTCTGGAGGCTGAGCTGAGGCCGCTACTGCTAGCTTGTGAGATTGAGCTTTGTCCAACACTGCCCTCGCTAAGAGTGCCCGAGCTACATTTCGTACCACTTGATAAACTCTTAGACCCGCGCTTCGACCAGCTGCTGTCACCACTCATGGAGCTATTGGCGATTGTGCTGGTGTAAGCCT
>JAJMCK010000076.1:0-10157 GCA_030572965.1 Wickerhamiella kurtzmanii
AAGCATATATTACTGGCAGGATCAACCAGATAACTATCTTTGTCGCGCATCACAGCCGAGACTGTGCTGCACTCAGCTTCCGAGGAAACATAGTTATTTGATGATTATTATCGTCTAACACCTCAACAACCGAAGTTGCATCAGTTCAAAACTTCAAATAGCCATTTTAGATTTCCCAGCTGAGTTCCGTGGAACAGCGTTTCACATCATCAACTTGGAAGGAAGTTCCGCTCCAATGATTCACAGCATAATGCCGGCTAACCATCGTGGTATACTTCCATAGGTTTGTTGTCAATTATTGCTAACAGCAATTAATCCACAAGATTCAACAGTGTCTCTTAAACGCAATGTTTAACAGCCCTGTTTGGATGGCTCGAAACCACTCCTTGTAGCGTGACGCCTGTCAAGTCAGGGGACCCATCATTGACATTTGCATCATGCAACTAGGCTTCAAAAAGTGACAACTGACGTCTCGCTTATGCGATTTATGACAGCTGTCAACTCTTTTCATGAAAGATCATCTTGCGAAACCAGTGTAGAGGCCAACGTAGTGATATTTCATAATCAATTAATGAGTCCATTGCCTGCCCACTTTCATTTGGGTCTATCTGACTAGCCATTTCCGAAAGCCACTCAACATATCTAGCCAAATAGATCAGTAAATCATGTCTAACTAGTTAAATTTATTGATGGTGCACAAATTAATCCTCTTCAGAGTTATTTAATCTCCAACTCATACAGGCACCAACTGCAGTATTGAAGACTTTGGGCCCAAAAAGAGTTCATTCTGATGGTTCTCTCATTTCTAGTTCTGTACAATGGCAATAGCTTAGATCTGACGTCCCCAGATACAATCTATTCTATGCTCCTTGATGATTTCTTGGCAGAGCCGCATTGACTCTCGGGCGAGCTTTCGCGTTTCTCAGCCATCTTTCTCTTTAGCTCAGCGATAACGTGTGCATGGTGAAAGCTCTACGCTTGTTGGTTTCCGCACGTCCTGGGCTTTCAACATTCTCTTCAGTATCCAAGGTCATCTTTTGTTCTCTAGGATCCATCCGTAAATAGTTTACAGAATTACATCATTATTTCCCTCTAGGTCACTGATATAGCACACATAGCACAGTCTCACAAAATGGACTCGACTATTAGATGGAAATCATCAGGCTTTCGCACTAGCAAGTGTTCAAAACACCAGGACCAAACTCCCGCACACAATTAGCAGATAATTAGGCGCCACCAGGTGCCCGCTCACATGCCTAACTCTTCGTGAATGTCTCAGATGAGCCGCGTCCAGTGGTGCTGACGGTTGAATATCATCCATATTGTACGGGTCCTTGTGCGGCAAGAGTTCGTAGATAGTACAAGCCGGTATTTAGTCCCTTAGACCAGCCATAAAAGTGCATTGAGGTCAGCTGTCTTCAAGTGGGAGATGACAGAAAGATGTTCATGCTTTGAGGCTGATCAATGGAAGGACCACGTCCAGCGTTCTGATCAATGATCGCGCGTTGTCATGATCACTTGATCCAGAGTGGAGTGGCACGTGTTCTAAGCACAAGTGCCGCTTTACTTCTAGGAGAGCTTACAGGATCGGCTTGTCGATCGTTGGGTTTCGTATTCGCGAGCTTCCGCCGACGCAAGCTACTTTGCAACAGGCATGATCTCTCCAATTTATTTTGTGTTTTAAAGCGCATTCCTCTTGAGCCTCAAAGGCTGTCTGCCTTGCCACTCAGTGACTTGGTGTAAGGCAATCTCAAAAAGCCTACAAAAGCATACTTATAACTTGATGCTAACCCTCTATAGGTGTGCAGTAGCCAAATGTTTTCTCCAAGGAGAGAGGAGAAAGTTTACTTAAGTCATGAAACATGCTCCGTGCATAGGAGAGTGCGCAGACAATACGCTGATTTGCTTGCATGTGTGCAGGGGATGCTGCACCTCAGAAAGGTTCGGTATAGGGCTTCGAGCTAAGTGAATAAAACGCACTGAGCAAGTACGGCTCTGGTTAGTGTGCCGCAGCGGATTGATAGAGGGCTGCTCTGATTGCAGTGAAAGCTTCTGCAGTCAAATTCGTTGCGAAGAAAATTAAACCATCAGCTGTGCATCTAGCAAACAAATATTCGTTACGACGATGTGTCAGGCGGCTTCTGTCGGTAGTAGCCTGTCCCGAGATGGCTGGTTAGCTTAGAAAGTTTAAGCCTAACAACATTGAATATACTGATACCTACAATAGATAGATTTTTTAGTGCCAGAGTAGCCTTGATATCGCGACGCTTTTGTTAAGGCAGCTCGAAAAGTTGATCTAAAGAGCTTGATACCGAGTACTGGTATGAGCGCGATATAAGATCTATAGCGAGTTAAAAGTCATGGAGGCCCTCACAGCCAAGCCGAGCGCAGTGCGCTCCCCCATTTTGGCTGCACCGACATACGATATTATCAACTGATCAGCACAAGTAATGAGAATCGAATAGCGCGCGCCACTTAAAATGGAAGACTATGCAAGGATGGATATTTAAGCTGTGGCTTTACTTCAACTCTAACAGTCAGAAGCTAAGGCAAGGCATATAATGCCTGCCAAATCACCAAATTCTTCTGGCCCGAATATTATGCTCAGAATTATACTCAATATACACTCTGCTATAAGTTTGCGATTCGTAGACGAATGAAGAAAGCCTAGGCTCGCCGATCTGATGTAAAGCATTGATGAGCTTGGCCAATTTATCTCGACAGGAGCTCTCAAGTATGATGTCCAAGTTGCGTTCCACTTTAAGCTTTATCTCCGAAGAATATAAAACATGATATTTGTCTTCATATAAGAGACAAACCAAGTCGAATTGATCCGACGTGACTTCGCTCTTCTGGACCGAGACTCTCTGCAGATGCTCTTCCGGTTTGACTGAGAAGTCCTCATAAGCTGAGGCACTAAGGCGCCTTGAGTTCCACACAGCGTGCTCGCTCTGACTTTGACATCGTGAAGATCGAGAAGCGGGGGTAGGGTGAACAGCGAACTTTGCACAAGACAAATAAGTGAGTTGAATACCGTCTGCTAAATTAAGCCCTAGACCCACCACCATCTATTCCCTAGACCCACCACCATCTATTCCCGATTGTAATCGCGTTAATTCAAGAAGTTCTTACGAGTGCTGTGCTGAGCTCACATTCCATCATTGAAATATGGCCGTGATTGCACATCGCGCTCGGCGGGGTTGAGGTTTTTATAGTATCCCTGGTTATTTCTGCCACCACTTATATCACCTTCAATGCTACCTAGGACATATAGTGGCTCCAAAATCCTCAGTACTAAACGGATATGTACGACCTCCGTTTCTAGCTCACCAAGCCTCCAGTTTTTCCAAGCTGTGTTCGGTAACAAAACGAGTGGTTACTCTACTGTAAGCCTGGGAATCGCCTACCTCCGACAAGTGCTCTGATTTACCGCTCTTACCTAAAGCAGCAATCAATTCCGCTAGCTTAGCCCTACAAGCGTCGTCCAATATGTTGTCCAGTTCGCGATCGACCTTGAGCTCAATCTGGACTGAGTAGAGAATTCCTTGTTTGTCTTGACACAGCAAAAGCTCCAAATCGACAGAATCTGCGATAATCTCACCGCCGTTTAGTTTATTTGCATGATCCTGGTATACTGTGGAGTGCTTTCTCACCACCTTCGTCCCAATAAAGCAGTATTTTGTGTCGTCCCTGTCGTGAATGGTACAGTTATAATAAAAGTCTTCGGCAGACTTTGCACTAGTCGCTAACGACGCGACTATCTCTTTTCGGTCGATGTGCAGAAGAGTGTCTGTATCACAGCCCACGGTTTCAAGAACTTCGATTGAGTAAAGGCTTGCATTTGAATCCTTCACAATAATTTTGATGACGTTAAGTTCTTCGTCTATCACTTCGCACTTAGTGTCGAATTTGGATAGCCCGGTTCGATTGTTCGCATCACCAGAAACCATAGCTGTGGGATTTCTTAGATTTTCTTGATTTGTTGAGATTTATACAAACTGATAAGGAGAGCGGGGTACACTGTATACATTATCATCCTTTAAAGTAGATCTGTCTATATATCCATATGCTTACATAAATGTTTTAGCATGTGAGCACCTCAGTGCCGTGCAGACGCGTGCATATGCAAAGTGTTGATAAGATAACTAAGTGTTGGAGCGAAGTCCCCAAGGTTTGTTTCAGTAAACGAACCGCGCACGTCACTTGTTAGAGAGAGCATAACCACGTGATGGCCAACTTTCCTTTTATACTTTAATAAAACGTTTACACCATTTACCGAAAATCCGCTTTAATAAATACAGTGTATTGCTATCCAGGTCCATGCAGGCAGCTCTCCTCCTCTGTTGAGAACCACTCCTAGCCTGACAGGCTGGGACCACCAGTCAGACAGTTTTTCTTCTGTTGAGAACCCCTCCTAGCCTGATGGCTGGGACCATCAGTCAGACAGTTGTTCACTTCAACATCAAAGCATGTCACATAGGACCATCAGTCAGACAGTTGTTCTGTTGAAGTTAGTCATAGCCAGATGGTTGGATAGAGAGGAAGTTCTAAGCACAAAAGGAATAAACGATTGGATTTAGAATAAGATGAAAGGCATGGCCTTATATAGTTGCGGGGTATTCAATACAGGAGGTAGATAGCTTCCCCTTGATCTACACTCAGGAGCTTTTACTCCTTGATAACCGTATTGAGGTCAGGGCCATCCTAGAGGTTCCTAGAGGTCACCTGACTTGGTAGTAGTGCTGACTGTAATCCTCACTTCAACATGTTCACTTCAACACTTTCAAGCTTACGGTTTCACTCCAACCCCCACATTAATTTGTACCAGGGGGGGTGGTGGGCTTACGATTCCAACCTCGAGGGGAATCGATTGGCGATTAACAATTTCAACAATGATGGTCGAGGAAGGCAGGTAGAGAGAATCTTCTAGCCTTGTAAGCATTTAAGCGTGAACTCAATATACCCATTCATAATGCTGAGAGGCAGGCTCCTTTATCACGCGGCATTGATTTTACGGCTCTATGAAACTCCTGATAATTTCGCATGAGGTGCTACTCAGGTTGCCTGAATGCATTATATGCTTATATCGTCAAGCGCTTCGTGGCGAGTCAAGGCCAGACTGGAAGGAGGGCCCAGGCAACTATTCTCTAGGGTCCCGGCCGCTCATGGTTTAGGGTTTAAAAAAAATTTCAGAGCCTGGACGCGCCAATGTGCCATACCTGCTACGAACTTTCGATCGGCACCACTTTTTTGGCGCTCTTTGGAATTCGAGACGATCGAATGAACCATAACTTGTGGCTTGAGAAAATTCTCCAATGGATCGGCACACAGCTGCGCTAATTACAGCCTATTAAAGATAATGATCGGCATAGTCTGCTCACATTTCTAGTCCAGGTCATAGATAAAGCCAAGATGAGTAGGCTCTTAAGTAGAATTTTTCGCAAGATCTCGGTTCAGAAATGATGATTCCTCTCTTGGGCCTTTTAGCGCTGTTTTCTGGCGCGACTGTGTTGGGCTCGTCTTCTGAGCCCGTCATTAGCTGCCCTCCATGTTCTTCACCTCGAGCCACCGTTTCCTGGACCGCTGTAGATCCTCCTCTGGAGAGCATCGTGGCGTCAAAAGAATCTTTGAACGGCGACATACGCCTCCTCACTCTCACTGTGAGAAACGAAGGGGACGCCATTACCTCTGCCATCAACGGTATCCTTCAGAATGGGTTTCTCAATGATGCAATAGCTATTTCTGCAAAAAACAACCTATCTGAATCTCAAGTTCAAAACTTCTTTGAGCCACTAGCTTGGCATTGCTTCACCTCCAATGACATGGCCGAAGGACTGAAAAGATACGACAGGCTGGTGGAAGCCAGCACCGAGATAAGCCTCGTGCTTGTCAATCTTGTTAATGTGCTGTTGTCTAAGGGGATATCAGACAGTTCGATCAAATCTGCGGTCAAAGCTATTGCGGCGCCCATAGAGAGAACTGTATACTCGATTCTCGCTAGCGTTCCGTTGCAATCCATGAGAGATCGTACTAATCTGAAAAATCTTAGGCAGTATCTCAGGATAATCCAAGGGTATACAACTGAAGTTAGGTCACCTCCTAAATACGTTAGGAGTGCTGTGCCAACGAAAGACAGCAGCTGTAGCAATGCAGATGTTGTTGACCTTTTGGTCGATATCCAATCTAGTTCAAATTCGTACCGGGCCTTCTCGGATTCTTTTATTGACAGCATACACGGTACCTGGAGCACCAATCCCTCTGGTACAATTGTCTCCTCTTCTTCCTGGAGCAACATCGTAGCGGGGTTTGCAAACCTCCAAATAGTGTCAACTGGATTCCTTGAGACAGGAATTAACTTGAAGTATGACTGCATGTCCCCGGGGCAATTGAGCACGGTTGAAACTCTCTTCAAGAATACGTTGTCGGATATAATCAGAGACTACACCGCCATCCTACAGTTCTTAAATGACTACAGCTCCAATGGCCCGCTTTGTGAGGTCATAACCGGTGTGTTTCGTAATTTGACTACTCTTCTGGAGATGCCGTTACCCGTCTTTACAGCGGCTGCGAATATGAATATCACCTTGCCGGTCGAAATAAATGCCCAAGTAGACATTTATAAGGAATATATCCTTGCAACAAATGGTCTTCTTGATGCTGCTTGTTCTCCAGTTGGTTCGAGGTCACTTTTGTCATGCGGGCATACAAGTACTCCCCTAAAATCAGCAGTTACCTCGAAGCTCGAGTCAAAGGTAGGCTCGAGTAATGCTCCAAGGGCCCTAGAGGCAAGCTCTTATCCCGGCAAGAATACTCTCAGAGGAGCATATGCCAAGAGTGGAGTCTCATCCAGTGATGTGCCATCAGTTGAGCTATTCAGCAGAGGAAGTGGTGGAAGAAGCAGCGCTGGGAACGCTCGTGGTAACTCAGGAAACAACAGTGTTTCCGCATCCGGATCGAGTGACTCTAACGGAGCCGGTTTTACTAGTAGAAACTCTGGATCTCACGGAAACAACAGCTCCGGCAATGCGAGTCATAACTCTGGCGGTAACAGCGGAGCCGCCTCTGGCGCTCAAGCTTCGAGCGGTATAAATAGTCCTGAGGTTATGTCTTTGTCTAGGCATGGTTCTAATAGCGCCGCTAATGCTATTGGTAACTCTGGAAACAAAAAAGCCTCGGCATCTGGATCAAGCAGCACTAGTAGCGCCGGTAAGACTAGTGGAAACTCTGGAAACAACAATGTTTCGGTATCTGGATCAAGCAGCACTAGCAGTGTCGGAAATACTAGTGGAAACTCTGGAGACAACGATGGAGCCGCCTCTGGCTCTCGACCTTCGAGTGATACAAATAGTCCTGAGATTGCCTCTGTGTCTAAGCATGGTTCTAATATCGCCGCCAATTCCAGCCGTAACTCTGGAAACAATGCTTCGGCATCTGGATCAAGCAGCACTAGCAGCGTCTTTATTACTAGTAGAAACTTTGGAACCAATAGCTCCGGAAGTTCTAATGGCAACTCTGGGACCAAAAATGCTTCTGCTTCTGGATCAAGCGACTCCAGCAGCGCCGTTCATGCTAGTGAGAACGCTGGAGCCCATGCCTCTGTTTCTGGGTCAAACGGTCCTGACAGCGCTGCAAATGCTAATGGTAAATCTCGAATTAGCAATGGCTCTGCCTCTGGATCCCAAGAATTGAGTGGTGCGAAGATCCCTCCAGCTACCTCTGGATCTGATAATGGTTCTAGCCGCGTTGCAAAATTTAGTGGCAGTGCTGGAAACAACAATGCTTCTGCTTCTAAATCTCAAGAATCGAGCTATGCTAAGAGTGCTGAAGTTACATCGAGATCTAGGAAGAGCTCCAGCAGCGCCGCGAAGGCTAGTGGCAAGTCTGCAGACAGCGACGACTCAAATTCCAGTCCTATGTCGCGAAAACAATTGTCAAGTGGGGGACCCATTAGCTTGAGTGCCTTAAGTCGAGGCCATTCCCAACACACTGATGCTCGCGCACAATCTACATTGAGCATTAGTGGAAAAAGCTTAGTGGTGACCCGCTCAATAATGAATAGTGGTAATGCGAAGTCCAAGATCACAACAGGCACCAAGCGTGGAATCAAGTCTGAATATCGCAATGTATTTCTGAGCGCTATAACTTCAGTCACGACTCCTGGTCCTCACGATAACCACGAAAGTGGCGAGATAGATTTGAATTCCTATTTGAGCAATTTCGGAGTTAGCATGTCGACGACATCCCCACAGATTAGTGCGAACACTGCAGCACGCAGCACTCCCTCTACAAATACAGAGATCCGTCAGGAGTCTACAAGCGCCGCTATAGTTCCCACGGCTTCAAGAGTCTTTATGGGTGAGGGCAGTACTCACTCCAACGCCATTAGCTTCTCTGGATCTGATGCAAACACGGCTGAGAGCTGTGGAATTAGTGCCAGCAGCATAGGGGGTGGGCTGAAGCCAGAGGAACACTCGAAAGCTCCGGTTGCGCAGGTGTTGACTTCTCATGCTGTACCTTCAGTAAGTTTCGCGAGCAAAAGCAGCAGCCTCGCCCCCGAAAGCAGCATCTCAAGTGTGAACGCCAATTCCAGCGCGGGCTCTGGGGCTAATGCTGGCAGTAAGTACCGCTTATACTCAGATACGGAATCAGAAAACGGTATTCCTGCTGCCCAGCCTACTGGGACTTCGGTCTCGACACCGCCAAGAGCTGGAACTGACATGCAAGTGAGTACTGGCGAATCAACCACAGCACTGATTGCAGAGATTACACAGTCCAGCGAGAGTTTCTCCTCTAAAGGGCGTTCAGACAGTGTTGCGCCACCTGTCCAAAACTCACGCGAGGCTGATAGTATGTCAATAGGTGCTTCTGTAATTTCACCCACCCAAGGACCGAGCGACCTGAGCTCTCCTCAAAGCGAGGCCTCTTTCCAAACTGAGAGACCAGTCAGGGCAACTACGCAAACTCAAGGAAGCAATACGCTCAAAGGAGCTTCAATTGGATATGCCAGGCAGTCGGATAAACCTACCTTCCCGGTTTCGGCTCAAATGAGTTGCTCTCATGAGTGCACTTTTGCTCGTGCAACAAGCCAGACAACCTCTGGAGAGAATGCGGTCTCTGTGGTTCCTAGCAACGTCCTTTACTCAAGTGGAGCTGGCAATCCTCATTCCCCTGAAGGCATGTCGCCAGTCCAGCTCCCCAACCGCTCCTCAAGGATGAGACCACTGGGTAGCACCATAGCAACCCTGATCACGTTTGGGATCTGGATGTTCTTGTAAAACAATAGGGGCATATGTACGTGAAAATCGACAATGTCATAGTCCTAAGTACAGTGTATAGCGGAAGGCTAGTATATTAATTAGAACCTTGAAGTACACTTCAACTGCTAAGAATGAGCTCCAGGTTCTAGAGTTCTAGTGCACATTCACCTGTGATCTTATGCTGCGCGCAGTCCACGCCCTTTCAAACGCATATATTAGAGTGATTGATGATGGCACTGCAAATGAGATAATCGTTAACTTTGGCACTGGTTAATATAGGCACGCTTAAGCGCTCTTGGTTCATTCATCTTGTGCAGCTGAGAAGTAGGACACTTGGCCCTGGATATGGGTGTCAAGTTTAGCTGTAGTAGCATATTAAATATTTTTCTACATACCAAAGGCTGGCGTGGAAAAAGGTAGTGGACAGAGCACGTTAGCCGAAAAAACTACCCTCATACTCTCACTCCAAGACACGCTAAAATCAAGAGGATACCCATCCTCGGGAAATTAGTGGTGTGCTGTTGCACAAATCAGACAACTCAGGCTTAATCTCAGTGGATCGTAACAACAAGGCTACTCTACCACTTACAATACCCGGTCGTACATTTAAGTCGTATGCATAGGATTTATCCTCGCATATAATCACATTGCTATCCGTCGACAAACAACTAACCTATTCCGATTAATTGAAAGTGTCAACCTAGTATGGTTTTGCGACCAAAGGCCTTATTCTTACTCAACTATTAAATGCGAGGCAAAATATCGTCGCGTTCCAGCATGGATTCTGACTTAGAGGCGTTCAGCCATAATCCAGCAGGTGGTAGCTTCGCGGCATTGCCTGATCAGACAGCCGCATAAACCAATTACCTGAATATACTGTTCCTCTCGTACTAAGGATAA